>SNVD02006325.1:0-24198 GCA_013180625.2 Boswellia sacra
CCAATATGCCTAACGGTTTGCATGTTAAATGTAATCTCAATCATTAAAAAGCATTGGTCTCAATCAAAGATTGTGTGTGTGTGTGTGTGTTGTGTGAATGATTGGGATTCCACCTATCATATTATTACAAGGTGCATAAATAATAAATTGTCACACCATTTTTGAGCCATTGAGTCAATACACTTCAAATGATTATGTTAAATCTATCATATTTGCTCTCCATCCCTCCCTCACTCTTATTCTTATAATGATCCCTTTATTTTCTCTACTATGAACCGATAGACGTATATTGTTTGCTCTACTTTCCTAAGTACTAAACTTTAACCATTAAGTTTGTTGTAATTCTAGATTAATTTACTATTGTGGTTTGTTTATTTGTTTCTTCCTGCCTCTTATATATGTCAGGTATGGTGGAACCATTACCAATCAGATTAAGAGGCTTGGTGCTTCTTGAGATTGGACTAGAGAACACTTCACCCTTCATGAGCAGCTAAGTCATAAGATAGTTTTTCTATCTAGCAGGACTTTAGTCACATCAGAAAGTGTGTAATTATTGGGGATAGTAAATGATGTATGAAATCTCACAATTTGTGTTGATGTGTGTTCAACCATTATTGCTCGAATATGTGTAGTTGTTTGAATCCTGTGTGTTATAAGTTCTGATATAGCATTCTTTCATTTTTGCAGGAGCTGTTGTTGAGGCATTTATCAGGCTTCACGAGAAAGGCTTAATCTATCAAGGTATAGAGAAAAGTATCTTGAATCACTGACTCCTACTCCACACACACACTCTCTCTCTTGTAACCGCCTGTGATTTCTCATTGACTCTTTTTATGGAGATGCAGGTACTTATTACAGAAGAAAATATAAAATAGTATAAATAACAATAAATTCAGCTTTGAATTTAAGATGAGACAAGGTTTTCTTTCACAAAAGAAAGCAAGTAAAAGAAAGAAAAAAAATAAATAAATTCATTGATACCTCGCATTGCTCATTTCTTGCGTGACCGATTTGTTACAAACTACTTGAAGTTTTGTGGATTTCTTTATCATATGGTTGTTGCATTTTGGATTAAATCATCCTTAAATATGTAACAGTTATTTACCTGCATAATGTGTGCGTGAAATTGGGATGTTTCTCAGATATGCATGAATCACATTCTTACAGCTATGCGAATACCAGCTGAACGTGATAGTGGGTTCATCGCCCTTGGGGAGATGGCTGGTGCTTTGGATGGGGAACTTTTTAACTATTTGCCAACAATTACTTCCCACTTGCGTGAAGTAGTAAGGCTTAAAGGATGTTGGTTGAAATGTTTTTTGTGCCTTGATTTTGGTTTGCTTTTGTTGAATTTTCTCTTTAGCTACTGTTTATTTCAGTATGCTTTTTTCATTTGATTATTGATAGGAAACAAGATTTCTGATTGTTGCAAGATATTGTGATATGTAGATTGCTCCACACAGAGGAAGACCCTCACTTGAGGCTTTGGCTTGTGTTGGAAACATGGCAAAAGCCATGGGTCCTGTCATGGAACCTCATGTTCGTGGTCTCTTGGATGTTATGTTTTCTGCTGGTCTTTCCACTACACTTGTAGATGCACTTGAACAAATTACTATTAGGTGCTCTGGGGCATTCTTCTACTCTTCTTTTAGATGTACTTGGTGATTTTTTTTTTGGGTTAACAGATTTAGAGCTTTCATTTAATTTGTTGTTGTTTCAGTATTCCATCTTTGTTATCTACTATTCAAGATCGGCTGCTTGACTCGATATAATTAGTTCTTTCAAAATCCCTGCCCTGACACATGACGCACTTATATACCAAATGATGGTTACGAAGTTGGGTTTCCCCATTCTATGTGTGTCTATACATGATATATATTCATCTCTGTTTTAGCTTTAGTTCCCCTTTTCTTATTGGTTTACTTTTATTAATGCAGGGGCGGTTTGAGATTCTTTCACTTTCTAGTTCATTTTTGTTATCTGAAAATGGTGATCAGCGGAGCAGAACTGGTGGACTAAATGTGTCATTATCTGGCCCAGATGGTCGCGTTTTTAGGTGGTGGTGTAGCGGGCCTGCTAACTGCTGCATCTCCTATACAGGTCTATTTGCTTGCTTACTGTTATCTTCATATGTATTTTTTCAGTTTGGGAGAAACTTTGCAAACCAATGTTGATGTTATCAAAACTGATATTAACTTTTCTCATCATGACCTAATTTAGACTTTTCTTATATCTTTTTTTTTTTTTTTGGTTTTTCATATACCATCTCTCCCTCACAATGTTTAGGTCAAGGATCTGAGATGTTCAGCAATGTGGATATTTTTTATATTCAATTACATAGTTGGCAGATCTACATGCTCTTTATTTTCTGTTTTTTATTATTGTTGAGCAATGGCGAGAAGATTTGAGCTTACATTTGCCATTTACTTGCTGTTTCTACTTGTGGGTAAGCATTTTTTTCCCTTTCCTTTGTCGTTTTTCTTTTGCTTTTGTCCACACTGTTTTTACGTTTTCACATTTATCCAACTCTTTAAAGGTGTTTTTTTTCCCATTAAGCTAGATCTTTTTTTTCTGGGGCATATTGATTCTGAAGTTTAACATTCTCTTCGATGTTCTTGGTGGTTTCCATTTGCATTTTCTACCCTCTTTCCCCTATATCTTTTTTCCCCTTTTGTTCTTCTCTAGCAAAACTCAATTTCTAGAAGACATTTAGAATTGATAGTGGTTGGTATGTACTGTCATTAACTGAAGACTCGGCTAAGCAGTCAAATGTTTTCACTTTTTATTTTTTAATTATATATAGTAGCTACCTATAACATTGCTTCAGTCTTTAACATGTCTTTAAATGATACAAGATTTTTTTAATAGTCCTCAATCTAGTAGTATGCTTGCATCAACTTATAATTCAACATCGCATAGGTGGGCTTTCAGCTCGGTGGACAGCTAGATTGCAATATTGAAGCTCCTGGACCCCTTTTGATTGTGTTTCGTATATGTGTTTCACTAACAACAATGTGATATGCTCTTTTGGTTCACGTTTCTGATTCTCAGTTATTGTGTGGTCATTATTGGTCTTTTATCAGATTTCTTTATTGAAAAGATTGAGTTTGTAGAATGTCGTATCATACTTTCTCTTTATTTTATTAGATGGTTGTATTGTCAACCAAGAAAAATCTTCACTTGTGAAATTTTCAACTTCCTCAGATTCTAGCTTTAATAGGTCAATACAAATTGGAGAGGAATTGGTTAAATGTGATAGCTCACTGACCCTTTGAGTTTCTGGGTAATCAACTCGGAGAGCTTGATTTAATCTGTTGGAGTTCTAACCTTACAGTTTTCTCATATGCCTATGAATGGAACATTATGGGGAAATTATGTAGCAACATAGCAAAAGAGTATTCACAGAAAGATTATGTTGGTTGAATCAATCTTGCTGAATGGCTGTAATTATTCTACATATCATCGAGTTTTGTTTTTATAATGCAATATGGAGTTAAATCGACTTATAAACTGTTTGACATTTTGTTGAAATAGAAGACCAACGAATGTTTACATATCATTGGAAATGCAACCCCATGCTTTTAGATGCACCTGTGGGAACTTCTTCCTCTCTACTCTATGTATGTGTTTGTATTATTATGTTGTTTAAATAGCATCAGCAATTTAGTCGGGATTATAAATCTTGTCGTATTTGTGGCAGGTTCCTGCAGAGGGAGTACAATTGGGGTTTGCTATGGAAGAAATGTCGATGACCTCCCAACACCGGACAAAGTAGCACAGCTGGTTCAACAACATAACATCAAATATGTGAGGATTTATGATTCTAATATCCAGGTCCTCAAGGCATTTGCAAACACTAGAGTTGAACTCATGATTGGAGTTCCAAACTCAAATTTATTACCATTTTCCCAGTTCCAATCTAATGCAGATACCTGGCTAAAGAACAGCATCCTTCCTTACTATCCAGCCACTAAAATCACATATATAACTGTTGGTGCTGAAGTCACAGAGAGCGGGATCATGCAATAATAGAGGTTATGACAGTCATCCTCTTTATTTTCTGTTTTTTCTGACATTTTTGGGTGACTTGCAGTCGAAGCCGAGATTAAGGGAGCATGAATTGATTATTGTTGTTCCCAAAAGTGAAATTCCAACCATCATAGTGAGCTCCACTAAGAATAGAAAGGACTCTGAATTTTTGTGGAAGTAAGTTGTTGGGCTTCCTCATGGGTTGTGTTTTTTGTTTCCATGAGCATCCACATTTCAATTTATTATGCCGTTACCTGCACAGTCTTAATATTGTATCATATGAAGTCCCAGCTTTTATACTGTTTTGAATTCCTTAATCACTTTTTTATTTCCATTTGTTTACTTAGCTTCACTCATACTAAATTGTTGTCAACTGGTTATGACGTGTGCCCAATTGTATGTGTGCCTTAATCACTTGCTTATTTTCATTTGTTTACTTAGCTTCACTCCCACTAAATTATCAAAAAGTTATGATATATGCTTAATTGTACATGGCAGATGGTGAAGGTTAGTTTAGTTATTAACTAAAATGCATCAAGTGGGATTCAGACCCTTTTACTCTTTAATAGAATTGAGTTCAATAATAGTGTTTTAACCATTCAACCAATTCTATTTGTATTATGTTTTCAAGAAAGACTATATAATATAAATAATTTTTTTCAAAAATATTTATAAATATATATTGATGAACACTTAAATATGCATGTTTAATAAGAGTTTAGTTCATAATATTGCATTAATAATGTCATTAAATTCCTCAACTTAAGCATATTTGTAGCATTTACATCTTTGGAATTAATTTCTCTTAATTTTGGTTTTGTTACAGGTTCGGTAAAATGGGCATAACTCTCTATTTATAGATCAGAATGATACAATTCTTAATGTTTTGGAATGCTGATTTAATTGTCTATAATATTTCATTTCACAAGCATCATCAAATTCGGGCTCTTAGTGGACCAAAATTGGGCTTGAAGTGAACCCATCTACAGTCTCGGCCCAGTCTGACCAGGCCTCAGTATTTGGACCGTATCTCTCAAAATACGTATCCAATTGTGCAAATCAATATGTTCTAGAAAGCTGAGAGAAATATCTACAACTTTCATGAAGACATGTGATTAAAATTCACAACATTTCAATGTCAAAATTGATGGTCAAAGTCAGTGCCTAATGATCCCAATTGTCAAAGATATTTACAACTAATATTTGACAATTATGCCCTTGTAATTTGACAAGTTTGCCCCTGGATGTTTCTATAAATAGAGGTGCCTTGTGACCCATTAGGGCATCTTGGCCTTGGCTGGAACATTTTGGCTTTGGCTAGGATCTTGTATTGTGTTTTGTGTGGTTATGTTATTAATGAATTTCCTTTTTCTTACATTTTATTTTCTTTCTATTATAATGTTCTTCTAATTTCTCTTTTGCTAAGGTGAAAGGGTGAAACCCTAGATATGAGAATAAGGATTCTCTAACCCTTAATATGTGCCTAATAATCTTAATCTTATAATGTTTATTCAATATGATTTATATTTAATTTCTTAATCAATCTTGACACCACTCGTAAAGTGGAGGTCTTGATCCATTGTCGACAATCCTTGGCACATCAAATGCTTGGATCCTTTCTAGATGATGTATGGTTCTTCCTTACCGACACGAATCTAGTTAGGAACCTTGATTTGTTGTAGACATATGGTGATTGGCACATTGGATGCTTGAACCCATTTACAAGAAGTGGTATAAATATTGGTAATGAAACAAATATAATTCATATAACTAAAATGGGTTAATTATCCTTATTTGAAATATCAAGGGCGGATCCCCTAACCTTAGCCTTCATTGTTATTGTGTTAATTCCTCTTGTATTTTAATTATTCTATTGTTTATGAACTTTTTATTTTATTTACTATGGTAGGTTCTACCACCTTATGAAATTGTTCTTTAATTTACTATGGTTGGTTATACCACCTATTTCCATGGATGGTTTTACCTCCTTTTGCTTTTGTTTTATATTTGAATGGTCGGTAATACCACCTACCATCTTTACATATTTGTTGAGATTATCTTATCATTTCTTTCAATTATTCATATCATATTTGCTTAACTTATAATTTGTAACGCTAAAATCCCCTTCCTCGTGGATCGACCCCGGACTCACCGGGTTTATTACTTCGACACTCCTATACTTGGGAGACAATCCTTTTTCGGATGTGTCATATATACATACTTGACGGTTCAAAACATTATGATGCCATTCCCAAAAAGTTGACAATAACAAACCGTCAAATATGGGACAAACGAATATGTCATATTTGATGGTATCTATTAATAAACAGTCAAATATGAGTTTGTCATACTTGACAGTATCCAAACCGACAAGTATAATAAATAGTCAAATATTTGACTGTCAAATATGAGCTAAAAATATTTGTCAGCCAAAAAAGAGTCAAATATGAGCCAAAATTTGTCATACTTGACAGTATCTAAACAGTCAAGTATTAAAAAAACTACTTTATAATAATATTTGTCTGTCAAAAAAGAGTCAAATATTATTCTATGCTCACATACTTGACGGTCAAAAGCAATCAAATATGAAAAAAATTCTACCATTAGGTTCATAATATTTGACGGTTATTGTCACATACTTGACTGTTACTGTCACATACTTGATGGTTAAAAGCAATCAAATATGAAAAAATTCGACCGTTAGGTTCATAATATTTGACGGTTACTGTCAAATATTATTCACAATAATTTAAAAATTTTGACTGTTAATTTTGTCATATTTGACGGTTTATGTCAAATATTTCTCCAATAAACCGTCAAATAATGTCTAAACTTTGAATTCAAAGGTATATAAACTTGACTATTTTGTAAGAGTCAAATAATGCTATAGTGAATATTTGACTGTTTGACCAACGGTCAACTATTATCATATTTGACGGTGACATATATGACACGCAATAACCGTCAAATATTATCATATTTGACGGCTAAAAACAATCAAATATTTGCTTTTTTCTTGTAGTGGGTGGAGAATAAAGTTACAATTCCTTTCAAACATGGGGGAATGGGAAGAGGATTAAAATAGTTGTTATTCAACAATATTGAAACATTCAATCGTAGAAAGCATGTTCATGCATATCAAGACATTCAATTCAAGACTAAAAAAATAGTAAATTCCTCACTATCATATGTGAGTCTATTCAATAGTTATCAAGCCGCTTTCATGGCATTATACAATCATTCGATTGTAGTTCTAATCATGGTCTATTCATAACATTCATAAATGAACAAATTGTAAATCAAATAAAGCCATAATCTAATATCATGGCATTCTAGCCTAGATTTGATAAATTCTATCATGGCATTCTTTGGCTCACCTCATTGGGTCGTCTTCGTACTATGGATCGGCTACGGCGTCATCGCATGTTATCTTCTTCGAGCTGTGTTCTCTGTGCTTCATCAAATGAGACCCACGATCATCTTTTCTTTAGCTGTCCTTTCTCGTCTTCTGTATGGGGGGGAGATTTCAGCTAAGACCCTAATTGTTTGGCCATCTTTTGGTTGGCTCATCTTCAGGGCAGGAAGAATTTTGGGCAAATCCTTGCATGTTTGGTCTTTTTTGCTATAGTTTATTTTCTATGGTATGAGAGGAATGATCGTGTGTATCAACAGCGTCATCGGACTAGTTGTCAGGTGATTAACGAGATTTTTACTTTGGTTCGCTCTCAGCTTCTAACCATTGAAGCCAAGTACGTGATCACTCCTCAGCTTCGTGCCATATGGGGACTTCATCATTACTTCGTTTTTTGAATTTATTTTGTTTAATTGGGCAAATGTGCCCTTTTGTTTTGTTGTTTATGGTGATGATAGCTTAGTTGTGGTTGGTTTTGGGCCTATGTGCCATCTTCTGTTTTGTTTGAGGCCTTCGGCTCTATGTTCTGTTTGTTTGTTTGAGACCTTAGGGCTTTGTTATTTCCTTTTGGACTTGTGGTCCTGGGTACTCTTATTGGGGTATGCCCCTCGTATTTTGTACTTTCTTTTTTCTTTTTATATGAATAGTAATTTTTCCAAAAAAATTCTACCTATTGCTATTCTAGCATAATTAATATTAATTATCATGGCATTTCTAGGCTAACATGTTATTCATGGCATATTCTAGCCTAATCATGGCATTTCTAGCCTAATTCAAACAATTGAAATCAATCGTAGCTATTATAGCTCAAACAAGACATTCAAGGGCAAAACAATAATTCTTACCTATTCTATGTTGTTTTCTAGCATTCATCAAAGCAAGTAAGTTTTCCTAACATGATTCTAATCACGTGCTCTTAAGCATGATTCCAAACATGTTGTCCTAGTCATGATTCTAAGCATTCGCAAAGAAAATAAATTCCTAAGCATGTTTCTAAATAAGGAAAGGAAAGATAACTTACCTTAACAAGCATTTCCACTTTGCAAGACAAATTGGGTTAAAACAATTCATAATAACCCTAATCATGCTTCTAAGCATAAAAATAAAGTCCTAAACATGCTTTTTCTAAGCAAATAAAATAAAGAGAATGGGATAGAGGAGAGAGTTTGCTCTCAAGACGTACCTTTTTCAGATTTAGACCTATAGAACACCCAAAAAATTATACTGGAAAAGACTTCTCAAATTCTTAAGCGTGTCTTCAAGAGGGAGAAAGAGATGATTGTCTTTGACAATCAGTGTGTATTGTAAAGTGGAAGGAGTAGGATTTATGTAAGAGAGGGGTGCAAATGAAAAAGGAAATTTTCTAAGCAAATTTCTAAAATAAACCAACAAGGGTCGGGCGACCACCTTCAAACAGCAGGGCTACCATCTGATGGACACCCAACCATTAGCCAATAATTGAGCGATTGTTAGATGGCTGGGCAGTTGTCCTGGACAGCCTGGCAGCTGTCTGATGGTTGACGGCCAATTTCTTTTTGACACCTTCCTTTTTTATCATCCTTTGATGTAGTCCCTTCGAACCTTTACTCCTTTAATCACACAAAACTTTTGGAATTCAATTCTGATTTAGAATTTATAAATTTCTATGAAAACTAGACACCTGTAGCTTCCGAACGGTATATTACTCACCATTAGATTCCTTCTGGATTATTTTTTGTGATTTTTCAAAGTCATGTGTCTGTTTCCCAAGCTCTTCACCAACTTCCCTTCACTATTCTGTCCTTGACTCTCAAGGGTGTTTTGGTCATTTTTTTGCTCAACATTCATCTTCACTTTATTCTTGAGCCTCAAAAATCCAGTGTCTATAACCCTAAGAAGAGACGCACTTACGAGTATTGAAAACCCTAAGAAGTAGGTGCACTTAAGAGTGTTTGAAGCCCTTAGAATAGGCGTAATGAAGAGTGTTACCAAACCCCAAGAAGTAGTTGCACCGAAGAGTGTTAGAAACCTAAGAAGTAGGTGCACTGAAGAGTGTTTTATTGTAAGTAAGGATGCTTTCTAGCCCTTGAACGGGCACATCCACCTTAGTTAGGCACGTTTGCCCTAGGATAGGCACCTCAGCCCTTGAATGGGCACATCCAATCTTAGAGTGGCACATTAGCACTCAAATGGGTGCACCCTTTTGTGGGAATAGAAGAAAAGAGACAGATGATGAGAAAGTCTGAAAGAAGGAGCACTAAGCCAAGGATGTTGAGACAGAAGAAAGAAAGACGAAGCAAGAGTACTTTGTCGACTTTTGTGTTTCACAAACCTCTCCAAAGTAGGGGGTAAGCTATAGATGCTAAATTTTTTAGGCTCAATGATAAACTAAAGATAAATGTCAAGCAAAAAAAATGATCAAAATGCCTATAAGAGTTAAGAAGAGAAGGGTAAGAAGAAGTTGGTGAAGGGCCTAAAAAACAAACACATGATTTTGAAAAATCATAGAAACCAATCTAGGAGGAATCTAATGATGAGCCATATAGTTGCGAAGCGATGGATGTCTAGTTTTATAGAAATTTACAGATCGCAAATCGAACTTGAAATCGAGAAGTTATGCGCGATCGAAGGAATGAAGGTCCAAAAGGGCTGCATTGGAAGAAGTCAAAAAAGGAAAGGGTTGAATGGAAATTGATCGGCCGGCCATCAGATAGCCACCCAGCTGTCTGAAGATGGCTGCCCGCCCTCTTGAGTTTATTTTTGAAAATTTTCTTTGGAAATTTCCTTTTTCATTTCACCCCTCTCCTATATAAACCCTACTCCTCTCACTTTGCAGGATACACTAATTGTCGAGTACAATCATCTCTTCTCCCTCTTGAAGACACGCTTGAGAATTTGAGAAGCCTTTTCCAGTATAAATAATTTTTTAGGCATTCTATTGCTCTAAACGTGAAAAGGGTACGTTCTAATAATAGAATTCTCTCCTACCTCCTATTCTCTCTTTTACTTTTCTTGCTTAGAAAAATCATGTTTAGGATTTTATTTTATGCTTAGGAGCATGTTTAGGGTTATTATGAATTGTTCTAACCCAATTTGTTTTGCAAAATGGATAAACGTGTCGAGTTAAGTCAGCAATCCTTGCTTTTTTAGAATCATGCTTAGGAATTTATTTTCTTTGCGAATGATTAAAATCATGACTAAGAGAACATGACTAGAATCATGCTTAAGAGCACATTATTGGAATCATGATAGGAAAACTTATTTGCTTTGATGAATGCTAGGAAATAGCATAAAATAGGTAAGAATTACTATTTTACCCTTGAATGCCATGATTGATGTCGGATGTTTGAATTAGACTAGAATATGCCATGAATGCCTTGAATTAGGCTAGAATATGCCATGGATGCCATGTTTAGGCTAGAATAAACCATAAAATCATGTTTTAGGCTAGAAATGCCATGATACTCGATATAAATTATTCTAATAGCTGTAGGTAGAATTGCCATGATAGAATTTATCAAAATCTAGCTAGAATGCCATGATATTAGATTATGGCTTTGTTTGATTGTTTATAAATGTATGAATATATCATGATTACAAGTGTAATTGTCTGATGCCATGAAGTGATGGTCAACTCATATTGATGGTGAGCGACCATTACTCATAATGAATACTTGAATAACATGGTTACATATGTAGAGACTTGATAGACATTGAATAGACTCACAAATGATGGTGAGGAATCCATTATCTATTGAGTCTCGACTTGAATATCTATGGCATATATGATGGCTTGTACAAATGAAATATAGAATTTACTTTATTGTTGAATAACAATTGTTGTAATCCTCTTCCAATCCCCCATGTTTGAAAGGAAATGTAATCCATTGTCCTCCCTCTTTCTTTGTATGAATATACAACTGTCATTAATTGAATAATCACCTTACATGCCTAACAAAGATAAAAATGGAAATGTGTGCACAAAACGAACAATGCCAAGCAGACTAAGTAACAATACAAGATATTTCTATTTCGTATTTCTCAAGTGGAGGCTGGATTTACGTCCAAGCAGGTTTAAAGGACTCGTACTTAACTTCCCGAACCCATCTCTAAAGGGATGAGGGTACTTTAGGTCCCGAAGCGAGGGATCGGATTGCCCACATTCATTACCAATTGAATAATTGGGTGGGGACTCTTTTCTCCAGATGTACCCACGGCTTGTTTGTGTTTCCTTAAGTCTTGGAAGAGGCTTTGACATAGAGTCATGGTCGCAAACGCTCTAGCAGGATGAAAGCCCCATTCACAAGCCCAATGATTGCTCCTTCGTATTCCGCCATGTTGTTTGTGGCTACAAGTGCTAATTTTATCACCCATACTATTGAATTCCCTTTTAGATCTGTTAAAATAATTCCTACTACTACTTCTATAGTTGTTGTAGTGCCACCAAAATGACAAATCCAAAACTCATCCAGAACTTATTTATTTCTTCTGCCCTTGCATTTTCTTCTGGCAAACCTCCAAGTACTTCTTCAAATAAAGTGATTTTGTTTTCATTTGAGAAGGTAGTGATTAGATCTATAATGGCATGACTTTTAATAGCTTTTGGTGTGATACAAATAATATCATACTCCATTAACTATGATAACCATCTTGCTGACCTTTTGGATAAAATAAGTTTTATGAGTAACTAGGTGAGAGAGTCTATTTTTACCATGAGCTTCAGGTTTTGTGCATTGACGTAGTGTTTTAATTTCTAAGCAGTGTAAATTAATGCCAGGCATACATGTTCAGTATCCGAATACTTCCTTTCTCCTTCAATCATTTGTCTGCTAATGTAGTAAGATGGATTATCGACCTGTTTTTCATTATCTTGGGCGACTAAAGCCCTAATTGCTATCATTGTGTTTGCCAGATAGATCTTCAGAGGTTTTCCTTTGATAGGCACTTTCATTATGGGCAAATGCACGATAAGTTTCTAGATTTTTTATACTATGTTCTTATTTTCGCAGAAATTCTGACTTTTTCTTGAGTCAAGGAGTGAAAATGGTGACAAGGGCTACCAATCCAGGGACAAATCTTCATATGTGGGAGAGCTTACCAAGTAGACTTTTCAACTCTTTCCTGGATGATGGAGTCACAATAGATGCAGTGCTCTGGAATTTAGTTGGATCAACATTTATTCCTCTCTAGTGAACAATAAACCCTAGAAATTTCCCTAATAAGACTCTGACGGGACATTTCTTTGGTTCATTTTTAAATTGTAAAGGTGGCATCTCTCAAATACCCTTTTCAAGATTTTTGGAAGATCCTTTCTTAGCTTTGATTTCACCACTAGATTGTCGATGTAATGTTCACCCTCCTTTCTCGTCATATCATGGAAATTGGTTGTCATTGCTCGTTGGTAAGTGGCTCCTACATTTTTTAATCTGAAAGGCATCACGGTATAATAGAAGTTATCAAAAAGTGTTCGAAAAGCAGTTTTGTGGACATCTCTCAAAGATATTTTGATCTGGTTGTATCTGTTGAAGCCGTCCATAAATGCGAGCATACCATGTCCGACGGTTGAATCCATGAGGACATCCATATTTGGTGAGGGGAATTCATCCTTAAGGCATGCTTCGTTGAGATCATGAAAGTCGACGCATGTCCGTATCTAACCATTCTTCTTCTCAGTAGGCACTATATTTGCTAACCAGGTTGGATAAGCAATCAATTTAATAAAACCAACCACCTTTAACTTCTCAACTTCTAGTTTAATTTAGGCCTCTACTTTTAGATGGAAGTTTCTTCGCAGTTGCTTGACTAGATTGAAACCCAATTGGATGCTTAATGAGTAACGGACCATTTCTAGATTTAATCCAAGCATATCTTCATAACCCCATGCGAAGACATCTTTATATTGTTTGAGGATTTCAATCAATTCCTTTCTTTGTATATCAGTGAGACGAGTTCCAATTGAGACTTTCTGTTGTTTATCTAGTTTTGAATTAAGATCAATTTCTTTAAAGGTTTCTGTCACAGCATCTATACCATCTTACATACATTTTCGTGTAGTTTGTATCTTCTATTCTACTTCTATGTTATTTTCTATTGACATTTACTTCTGTGTTTATGTAGTAGCACATAAGTTTGCTTCTCTAAGACCTTCCCACATGTTATGATTAGGCCTTACACACCATTATAATCGGCATACCAACTTCCCTCCTAATAGTTTGGTTTTGGTGTAGCAAATAGGAACCCTCCCTTTTTTCTTCTTTCCTTTATTTTTCTTACAATATTTGCCACAAATCAGTCTTTTCTTCCCATTTTGGTAGCGATACTAGCTGAAATTTAAAAGTGGGTTTGATTTTTGTAGTAGCATACCCATTATAGAGCTTCACATTTGCTTAAATCCAGATGAGTTTGAGCCCTATTCTCCCTTTTACACATTGATAATAAGTGGATACCACTAATTTATGCCGATTCAACCAAGGTCTGCCCAACAAAATTTGGTAACTAACATCCACATCTAACATATGAAATCTAGTGTTGGCTCATATTTGTCTTACAAAAAAGGTCTATCTAGATAGAACCATTGGCCTTTTTTGTACTATTTCCAAACCCTGCTATTTTAATTAAAAATCCTACTATTTTTGCTTGATCTATTCCTGTTGCTTGCTTTTAAAACTAACAAAGGGATAATATTGATAGAAGAGCTTCTATCTACTAATGCACACCTAATTATAACATTATTTATTTGAGCTTCCACATAAAGAGGCCTATTATGATTTGCATATGGGACTTCCATATCTTCATCTGTAAATGTAATTGCGTTCATGCTCTCAAAAAATGCTCTATTGGTTCTGGATTATGATGCATGACATTCTAGACTATATTCTATTGAGACTTTCATCAGGGCTTTTGTTGTAGTGATTCTGGCTCGAGGACCATAACCCACTTAGTCAAATAGAGACTTGAATTTGGGGTTGTGTTGAAATGATCGAACTAAATATCTGGATTCAATTGTGAAGTTTCTTTCTCTATAAAAAGTGCACTTTTCTTTTCATCATGAACTACATGAGCTACAATAACCCTTTTGAGCTTGCGAGTTGGAAGGGGATCCTTTTCAATGATCCGTCTCTATTCTAGAAGCTCAAGTGTACCTTCGACAATCTTCTCATGAACTATTTTCTATATTACTTGATAAGAAGTAGTTGCATGTCCTATCCTTCGATGAAACTTGCAATATTTTGCCTACTATTTTTCTTCCTCTGTTGGCAATCATAGGATAAAGGGTAATCTGATTACACCATCTTCAATCCATCGATCCAAAAAACTATCTAGCTCTTCCATTGAACAGGGAACTATATAATACGTCATGAATGCTCTATGCTTCTCCTTAGTATTGAACCCCAGCTTCCTTTCTGCAAACAAAGTGTGACTATGCAAACTGAATTCTTTTTTTTCGGCCTAGTACTCTTCTGGATAAGTTTCATTGACACAACTGTCTTTCTGGCTAACTCTAAGAGCATTGCGAATTATGTGATATTGACATTTTCCAAAAAAAACTTTTGTATTCTAGGATGATTTTGTTGATGCAAGTTTCTACTAACTCGACTTCATCATGTTCTATATAACACTCTAGTGCCAAATCTCTGAAACTCTTAACAACGTCTACCAAAGCCTTTGTAGCTTCTTGTTTAGTGTTGTTGAGTTAGACCATAATTAGCTTTTCTTCATGTTGAAAATATTTTTTAACGGAATTTTCCAGCCAACTTATCCCATGAATGAATTGATCTAGAAAAAAGAGAAATGTACCATGTGTATGCTCTATCCGAAAGCGACTTGGAAAATTCTCTAACCCTCATATTTGTATCACCGGTAAATGACCCCAACATATCCAGATAGCGTGCAATATGTTCTCTAGGGTTTCCTTTTCTCCAATCAAATAAAGGGAAATGTGGCACCTCATATCCGAAGGGATAGGGTTTAGACATGATCTCCTTCGAATAAGGTCGTTAAGGGACATATTTTGAATCTGAATCATTCTTACTTAGCACTTTTTGGATTAATGACAGGATGTTTGCTTGTGAGATAGACACGTTTGAATCTAATGACTTCTTTCTTGCTGATGCACCTAGCTTGTTTTCCTTTACTCTATCACCATTTTCTTTTAGATGCACATCCACTCGGATCTGTTTGAGTGATTCGATGATGATCTCCTGAGTATCTTGCATATTTTGAATAATTGACTTAAGACCTTCAATCTTTCGTCCAGCTTCCTAATTCATCCAAATTTTTTCTACCATTCTGTTGATAGTCTCTTTCTGCTTTCTGGGGTCTCTTCAGAATTGTTGTTTCCTTTTCTTTGCTTTACCATATGATACTCTAGCTAACTTCTAGTTGAGTCGCCTATTATTGTGCCTTGACTTTGTAGCAATACAAAAAAGGTGGTTTTACCCTTTACAAGGAAAGTTGAATTATAAAAATACCCATTTTGCATAAAAATCTAGAATAAAAGGTTCTTGCAAGACTTCTGTCTGAGTTGTAGAGAGCTAGCCCACGTCACCTCAAAATCTCTGATAAATTAGAAAGAGCTGTGTTACAGATATGTGATGCCAACTAGCATAAGGAAGCAGATTGAAGCTTCTAGATGAGATATGGCGGTGGGAGCAAACAAATATGAGAGATGGTAAAAGTAGATGGACTAGAGTAATGTTTATGGGACTAACTTAATGAAATAATAGTCTCTATATAACTATCTAGATACTGTTCTAGAGAAATACTAAAATGACTATGATTGCCCCTTTGATCTAAAACTCAAGGACTGTGATTTGAAAGTAATCTGCACACTGATGATGTGAATGAGTTAGGATGCAATTAATCATGCGAAGGATAAAAATATAGAATAGCTATGACTGATGATAGCAAATTGGATGATGATTTTATGCAGATTCTTAATGTGAATGATTGTATTTGAACTGCACTTGATGAAAATCACACTTAATAGGTGTTTTTGGTTAGTCTTTTGACTATAAACACATGAACAAGTTGTGCATAATTTCAATGATTAAGTATGTTTAGGTATGTAAAGGGATGAGAATGGTTGGTGAATAACAATGGGGATGTATTTGAGGCTTTTGAAGTGTATTTCTTGATGATCTTTATGAAAAATGCATGAAGGCTTTATATAGCTAATGTATAAGAATTTTAGTTAATGTCAACTCGAGTAAATGATAAGATAGTAAGAGATAATGTTATAATTATCTCTAATTATCTTAATAAAACTAGGGGATAAATTCCAAGATAAAGTTTAGGGATATTTATCTAGGATAAATAATAAAATAAAAGGAAAATTTTAGGATAAATCTAGGAGACATTTACCATCTTGTCCTCACCCTTAACCTCAAGTATAATTTACCAAAATACCCCCCAACTGGTACTTGAGTTTAACACATTGGACTAAGTAGGCCTCATATTTTCTATTTGTGCCGACCAATCCATACCCTATCAAGAAGCGCCATGGGTCGCTTAGGTCCACTTGATTTGAGTACACATATTGGATACAGTTTCAATTTCAGATTCAAATTTAGGGTTTAGATTCAAAATTGGGCCCATGGGGCTAGCTTGAGTTAAGCCTATAGGGCTTAATTAAGCTTAATACTGATTGTGCTAGCGATAAACTTTGTTTATAGGCTTATACTGAGTCATTTTTCAAGGCGTTGTACTAAATGTCATGGCTATGGACTTAGAATTGACTATACAAATTTAGAGTTTATATTCAAATTGGGCCTATAGGGCCTGCCTGGGTTGAGCCAATAAGGCTTGAGCCAAAATCGAGCATCAAAAACAAGGTAATTTGTTGATATTTGTGTTCCACAAACCCCTCCAAAGTAGGGGGTCAACTGTAAGCATTGAAATTTTGCTTATAGCTTTGAGGTCCAATGATGATAACCAAAGACAGCAATCAGAAGTCCTTCCTAGACTAGCAAGGACATCGAGAATCAAACACCAAGGAATGGGTAGAGAAGCCAAGTAGTCTTAGGACTAGTGTGGTACCAGTGGGAGGGGTCGAGATCTTAAGAATCATGCTCACCTGACGCACACGTGGATCGACCTTTGTGGTAAGGTCATCATGGGTTTGGAAGGGGGCAAGAGAGTGCTACCCCTAGCCCAAACGATGTGTTTCAAGGTACAAAATCCTAGAAATAAAGTTGGCACCTAAAAGCTAGGGCTGACACCTCTAGCATTATGGGCGCACACCTTTAGTCAAAAGTGACGACTGTAACTTCTACAAACCCTAGTGACGACTCTAACATTTGGAAACCCCTGTGACACCTCTAACTTTAAAGGGCACGTCTCTAACCTTTTAGGCACGAGCTACTGAGCTATAGGCCCACATTAAGAAAAGAGATCATTTTCTTAGGAATCGAAGCCTATTTAAGGGCACTCAGCTCTCAATTCAAGGCAATCAACTCTTGGGCTAAAATTACCTTAAAATAGATATTTCGAGGGATTCTAACTTTTTTCAAAGACCCTCTTCAGTTTAATATTTTTGGGTGTTTTCCTGTTGTTCTCAATGTTGTGAATGACCTTTCAACCTATCAGAGCATTTGCAACCACGACACTATATTAAAGCCTCTTTCAAGACTTAAGGAAACATAAACGAACCATGGGCACGTCTGGAGAATAGAGTCACCACCCAATTATTCAATTAGGAATGAATGGGGGCAATTTGATCCCTCGCTTTAGGACCTGACTTACTCATACCCCTTTAAAGATGGGTTCAAGAAGTTAGGTACGAGCCATTCACCTTGCTTGGATCTAAATCCGATCTCCACTAGGGTATATCAAATAAGAATAGCTTATATTGTCATGCAATCCACTTGAATTATTCGTTTTATGTACACATTTTCCAATTTTATCTTTATTATTCATGTGAGGTGTATTCAAGCAAAGCAGTTATATATTCACACAAAGAAAGGGGGGGAGAAGTGAATTAGATTCCTTTTCCAACATAGGGGAGAGGGGATAGGATTACAATAACTGTTCTTCAAGAATAGATATAAACTACTTCTAGCACCTCAAAATATCACGTTGATATGATAACGTTCAAGCAAATCATATATTCCATATAAACAATCAATTCGAGACTCGATAAATAATGAATTCCTCACCATCACATGTGAGTCTATTAAGTGCTTATCAAGCCTCTATATGCATAATTATACATACTCATTTATTCTAAGTGATGATCCCTTACTATCAATGTGAGGCCACCACTAGTTTGTGGCATCATACAATTAATCATTCATATTTCTAAACATGGTAATTAATCAAAATAAATCAATCAAGATTATAAACAAGGCTATAAACTAAAGTCATGGCACTTCTACCTAGATTTGATAATTTTTGTTATGGTAATTTTACCTATTCATTGTTATTCTAGCACAATTCAATCGATAATGGAAGTTCTAAATATGCCTACACATGGCATTTCTAGCCTAATCATGGTTATCATAATAAAATATGGCTATTCTAGCCTAATACAAGTAATCAAAGCAAACATGGCAATTTCAACTAATCAAGGTAATTCTTACCTAGTTCTATGCTATTTCCTACCATGCTTTAAAGCAATTATAAGTCTTCCTAGGCATGATTGAAAGACATGTCCTCTTAATCATATTTCTAAGTATTCACAAAGAAAATAAACTCTTAAACATGATTCTAATAAGTGCGGGATAGATGACTTACCTTGACAAGCATTTCTGTCTTGCAAAACAAAGAAAGGGTTAAACAATTCACAAAACCCTAATCATGCTCCTAAGCATCAAAATAAATCCTAAACATGTTAATTCTAAGCATAAACAAACCTAAACAGGCTTATTCTAAAGCAATAAAGAAGAAAAGAGAAGGGAGAAGAGAAAAATGCTCTCAAGATATACCCGTTATGGGTTTAGAGCAATAGAATGCCTAAAAAAAATTAGACTGGAAAAGACTCCTTGAATTCTCAATTGTGTCTCCAAGAGGAAGAAGAGAAGTTTTTGCGTGTCCTTGAAAAATGAGCCAAGGGGGGCTTATATGGTTGAAGGTTGAAATTGAAAAAGGAAGCAAAAATAAAAAATGGAAGGTTTTAAACAAAAATTTCCAGAATTAAAGGGAGAACAGTCGGTCGACTATGGGAGGACCACCAACCAATGGTAGGACAGCAGGTAGGTTGTTCTACAATCGCTAGCTAGTGGTGGCCCATGAAACCCCTTAACTTCTTCAATTTTTAGTGCAATCCCCTTCCAACCTTCGTCTGTTCATTTGCAATAGTATATTACTCATCATCAAATTCTTTTTGGATTGATTTTTGTGAATTTTCAAAATCACATGTCGATTTTCAAACTCTTTGACTAGTTTCTTCTTCATTTGCTTCTTTTCGCTTCCAAGGCCACTTTGGACATTCATCTTTGCTTTGTGACACATCCGAAAACAGGATTGTCTCCCAAGTATAAGAGTGTCAAAGTAATAAACCCGGTGAGTCCGAGGTCGATCCACGAGGAAGGGGATTTTAGCATTACAAATTATAAGATAAGCAAATATGATATGAATAATTCAAAGAAATGACAAGATAATATCAATAAATATGTAAGATGGTAGGTAGTATTACCGACCATTCAAATATAAAACAAAAAGCAAGAGGAGGTAAAACCATCCATGGAAATAGGTGGTATAACCAACCGTAGTAAATTAAAGAACAATTTCATAAGGTGGTAGAACCTACCATAGTAAATAAAATAAAAAGTTCATAAACAATAGAATAATTAAAATACAAGAGGAATTAACACAATAACAATGAAGGCTAAGGTTAGGGGATCCGCCCTTGATATTTCAAATAAGGATAATTAACCCATTTTAGTTATATGAATTATATTTGTTTCATTACCAATATTTATACCACTTCTTGTAAATGGGTTCAAGCATCCAATGTGCCAATCACCATATGTCTACAACAAATCAAGGTTCCTAACTAGATTCGTGTCGGTAAGGAAGAACCATACATCATCTAGAAAGGATCCAAGCATTTGATGTGCCAAGGATTGTCGACAATGGATCAAGACCTCCACTTTACGAGTGGTGTCAAGATTGATTAAGAAATTAAATATAAATCATATTGAATAAACATTATAAGATTAAGATTATTAAGCACATATTAAGGGTTAGAGAATCCTTATTCTCATATCAAGAGTTTCACCCTTTCACCTTAGCAAAAGAGAAATTAGAAGAACATTATAATAGAAAGAAAATAAAATGCAAGAAAAAGAAAATTCATTAATAACATAAACACACAAAACACAATACAAGATCCTAGCCAAAGCCAAAATGTTCCAGCCAAGGCCAAGATGCCCTAATGGGTCACAAGGCACCTCTATTTATAGATACATCCAGGGGCAAACTTGTCAAATTACAAGGGCATAATTGTCAAATATTAGTTGTAAATATCTTTGACAATTGGGATCATTAGGCACCGACTTTGACCATCAATTTTGACATTGAAATGTTGAGAATTTTAATCACATGTCTTCATGAAAGTTGTAGATATTTCTCTCAGCTTTCTAGAACATATTGATTTGCACAATTTGGATACGTATTTTGAGAGATACGATCCAAATACTGAGGCCTGGTCAGACTGGGCCGAGACTGTAGATGGGTTCACTTCAAGCCCAATTTTGGTCCACTAAGAGCCCGAATTTGATGATTCTTGTGAAATGCAATCTTGTAGACAATTGAATCAGCTTTCCAAAACATTAAGAATTGCACCATTCTGATCTATAAATAGAGAGTTATGCCCATTTTACCGAACCTGTAACAAAACCAAAATTAAGAGGAATTAATTCCAAAGATGCAAATGCTACAAATATGCTTAAGTTGAGGAATTTAATGACACTATTAATGCAATATGATGAACTAAACTCTTATTAAACATGCATATTTAAGTGTTCATCACACCCCCCAACTAGCTTATTGCTAGTCCCTAGCAATTAAAGCGTTATTATTTAGAAGTGATTTATAGAATTTTACATCCAAGGTGGTCATTATTGCACTCTCCTTGATTTTATCCAAATAAACAAACTCTCAACCAATTATTATTATTATTTTTTTTTATGACTCATGTATCCTTCAGTCAAGATATCAATAAACCTCCTTTTTGTGCTCAGTCAACACATGACTATGGGGCTTATTAGAAAGAAGCCATATCGGTTCTTATATTTGTTAAGGCTAACAACTTTAGGTAGGGGGCATTCATTTATTTTATATATATATGTGTTTTTTCTTTTGAAAGAATGCGTCTTTAACCCATGTAGCGAGCCTTAGGCTAATGGCTCCCAGACCAGTTGGCCTTAGGGCATTAGGTGTTAAGACACCCCTTCGAGCTTAACGACTCGGGTTGCCGATGCTTTATTTTTGCTTAGAAACTTGTGGATAGTGCAATGTTCAATCCCATTAAGCTTTCTCCTTAATCCATGTAGCGAGCTTTGGGCCAATAGCTCCCAAACCAGTTGGTCTTAGGGTATTAGGTGTTAAGGCACCCCTCGGGCTTAATTGCTCGAATTAAGGAGGCTACGAGACCAAACTTTATCCACAATTGCTATTTTTTTCTTCTTTTTTCTTTTTTTTGATTTTTTTTTAACTTTCCCCTTCCTTTGTGTTGTTATCCTAAACAAAACAAAAGAACTCAAATATTACAACATTTCATTTTGCCACCACAATCATGCATCAAGGTATGTGTGTGTGTGTGAAGAAAGGTTCATGAATACTTGCTTAATGAGTACATAAGCACACAATTTTTTTTTTTTAAATGATAAGGTTGTGAGAGTTCATAGATTTGAATAATTCAAAGTGAAATGAATAAGACCTCCTTGTTATAAAATTCAAAAATCAAGACTAAATAATATCAAGTTAGCTAAAATGAGTTTATAAGATCAAAATAAAATGACAAATTGGTTAGAATGGGTTTCAAGAGTTCAAACTGGCCCTCCATACTCTGCCATTCCTGACCCATAATGCGTCTCAAGAGGATTTGAACTCCTTACACCGCACTCTGAATCAAATTACTAACTCGCTTTTTTTTTTTTTTGCAAGAAAAAATAAAATTTCAAGGCATACTTATGTCTACTATCCTTCCCCCCCAACCAAATGAAACATTGTCCTCAATGTTTAAATGTAGAGAGATAAAGTATAGGAGACATTACTGAAGCTTCTGTTATTCAAGAGAGATGACCTGAAAGACTCATAAAATAACATGCTAAAAATAAAAAAAATAAAATAAAAGAAAAAAAAATTACAAACGGAGATTCAGATCCAATTTGCACTTTTTGTTTTGCCCTCCTGCCCAATTAATTTGAGTACTAGCTGGGTCAGGTTCATACTCAACTTCTTGTAATTTGTCAAGTAACTCACCAGCAGAACGTGGCAGAAACAAGGATCTTGTCTCGCCCAATGTGGGATAAAATTTTATTTCTACAGCTGGCATCAACAAAACTTATTAAAGGATCAAAGAAATGGTTAACATCAACAAACCTATGGGTTTTTTATGGAGTTTCAGTGACACATCAAAAAAAGGAAATGACTCCCAAGTATAGGAGGTGTAGAAGTAATAAACCACGGTGAGACCGGGGGTCGATCCACGAGGAAGGGAATTTAAGCGTTACAAATTATAAGCTAAACAAATGTGATATGGATGATTCAAAGAAATAACAAGAGAATATCAATAAATATGTAAGATGGTAGGCGGTATTATCGACCATTCAAATATAAAACAAAAAGCAAGAGGAGGTAAAACCATCAATGGAAATAGGTGGTATAACCAACCATAGTAAATTAAAGAACAATTTCATAAGGTGGTAGAACCTACCATAGTAAATAAATAAAAAGTTCATAAACAATAGAATAATTAAAATATAAGAGGAATTAACACAATAACAATGAAGGCTAAGGTTAGGGGATCCGCCCTTGATATTTCAAATAAGGATAATTAACCCATTTTAGTTATATGAATTATATTTGTTTCATTACCAATATTTATACCACTTCTTGTAAATGGGTTCAAGCATCCAATGTGCCAATCACCATATGTCTACAACAAATCAAGGTTCCTAACTAGAGTCGTGTCGGTAAGGAAGAACATACATCATCTAGAAAGGATCCAAGCATTTGATGTGCCAAGGATTGTCGACAATGGATCAAGACCTCCACTTTACGAGTGGTGTCAAGATTGATTAAGAAATTAAATATAAATCATATTGAATAAACATTATAAGATTAAGATTATTAAGCACATATTAAGGGTTAGAGAATCCTTATTCTCATATCAAGGGTTTCACCCTTTCACCTTAGCAAAAGAGAAATTAGAAGAACATTATAATAGAAAGAAAATAAAATGCAAGAAAAAGGAAATTCATTAATAACATAAACACACAAAACACAATACAAGATCCTAGCCAAAGCCAAAATGTTCCAGCCAAGGCCAAGATGCCCTAATGGGCCACAAGGCACCTCTATTTATAGATACATCCAGGGGCAAACTTGTCAAATTACAAGGGCATAATTGTCAAATATTAGTTGTAAATATCTTTGACAATTGGGATCATTAGGCACCGACTTTGACCATCAATTTTGACATTGAAATGTTGAGAATTTTAATCACATGTCTTCATGAAAGGTGTAGATATTTCTCTCAGCTTTCTAGAACATATTGATTGCACAATTTGGATACGTATTTTGAGAGATACGGTCCAAATACGGAGGCCTGG